>CAJHUC010000287.1:0-42454 GCA_905146915.1 Ostreobium quekettii
GGTAGCGCTGCCTACTTGTACGCCTTCTTCTGGGTGGCAACCATATAAAGGCAAGCCCCGTCAATCTCCTTTCCATCCATTTTGGATATTGCTATTTCTGAATTGGCTGGCATTGCGAAATTCACAAATCTGAAGCCCTTAAGATGGCCTTCGTTGTCCTACACACAAACACATGCATTGTCGCTAGATCATTCACATCTTCCTATCAACCCTATATTTTCGGTCAGGAAAAACGAGCCGCCGTTGTTGCCCCACAAGCTTACAATTCAGTTGCCACAGCCAACTGCAATATGGCTATCGTGCCCATTTCCTATGTGGATAAATGGAGAATGGTTTCCAACGGATCCCTTGGAAATCCTATCTACTATAGCACCATCAATCGTTTTGCATCACAATGGATCTTTTGAATTCTTTTTGGCAGAGCAACAGCAAAAAGTTTGTAACAGCATTAAAAAAAATGGAGCAAACCCCCTAAAAATATCGAGTTGAATTAAGAGGATGTTGAGAAGAGCTCAGCTCACCACTACCCCCGGGGGTAGTGGTGAGCTGAGCTCTTCTTATCATCCTCTCAATCCAACTAGATATTTTTTTGGGGGGGGCTGCTCCATGGTCATGACCGCGCAAAAAGTTATTTTTGAATCGCCTCTGATACAATATATTTATATTAGATGATATTTGATGTATTTGATTATAAAGTGGGACTTCTGAGAGGTCAAAAAGCAAATATATGGTTATTGGATGCAATAATTCATTTGTTGCGAGCGAGCAAAGCGAGCGGGGACTTATAGAGCAAAATTGCGATTTTGGCTGACCGCACACCACCAACCGCATGCCGCTGACCGCACGCCACCGACAGCACGCCACCGACTGCATGCCGCACATGCACTGCCCCCTCCCCGGGTTTCCTGGTGCCACGTGCCGTGCAGATGCTGACTGGCCACTCGCACCCTCCCTGACATCCTTGCGCCTCATGCGGCATGCGGCATACGTGCCAACCGCCCATTCACACCCTTCCCAACTTTCTTGCGCCTCGTGTTGCACGTGGCATGCACACCAGCCAGCCACTCATACCCTCCCTGACTTCCTTGCGCCTCCCGTGATGCACGTGCAGCGTGGTGAGCGGCATGGGCGCCGACCACCCACTCACGCCCATCCCCGGCCTTCCTGCACCAGTGCACGGTGCGCGGGCGCGGCGTGGCATGGGTGGCACCCAACCTCCCGCCGGCTTCCCCCGGGTTTTCTCGGCTGGCGCACGCAGCTTGTTGGCCTGAGCTTAGGCATGACTAAGGCGGGGGGGATCCGGGACACCTCTGGTGCCACGCGTTGTGCATGCGTGGTCACTTTTTTGCATTGCGCGCACGAGCGTTACGCAGTTTCTGTCATGTTCGGTGAGCCTCTCAGCTGCTATTTGGTCTTGTACCAGTGTGCAGTGCACAAATGGTGCATGCTGTGGACGCCGGCTGTGCACACGCCGCCCATCCCTAGCTTCCTTGAACAGAGCGTGTGTGGCATAGGGCGCGGCATAGCCGCCGACCGGCTGCTCATGCCCTTACCCCCCGGCTTGCTTACCCAGCATCCGGCGCATGGCATGGCCCTAATCGCCCATTCATAGTCCAAACCCCGGCTTCCTACACCGGCGTGCTGTGCGCAGGTGCTGCGCGGCGTGGGCGGCACCCCGCCTCCCGCTGGCTTCCCCCGGGTTTCCTCGGCTGGCGCACGTGGCCTGTTGGTTTGGGCTTAGGCATGACTAAGGCGGGGGGGGTTTCTGGGACACCTCTAGTGCCATGCACCGTGCGCGCGTGTGGTTGCTTTTTTGCGTTGCATGCACGAGCGTTATGGCAGCAACGTTACATCAAAGGGAGGGGCTCTGGGACATGTGTGCATGCTTTTGACCACAAATTGGCAAGGTGGGTAGTGCAACAGGCAGCGTGAACTTGGCTGCGTTGTGGCGAGCGGCTGGCGGTGGTGACTACCATCACCTATGGCCTTGGCTTGAGTCGTGTTGAGGGGGGAGAGTGGGGTGGGATGGAAGGGCCTGGGTCATGCTCAAATTTGAAAATTCTGTTCCTAGTGATCACCTCGACTGGTCGATCGCCACGATCTTCTAACTCAGGCAGGCTGGGCAGCCCCCTTGGAGCGCCTCATGGCGTCTCCCCAGCTGTGGACTGAAAACGAAAGGCTTTGGGGCACAAGGGAAGGGGGGTTGGGGGTTGGGGGGCAAATTTGAAGAATTGAGTTGGCAACCATTAGCCCAACAGGCCGATCGCCGTGACCTCGCACTTCCAAGACACTTGGCGCCCTCACTACAGCACTGTGGAGTGCCTCCTTGCCAACTGATTGGAAGGGAGTGGGTGGGGTTTGATGAAGGGGGGCGGGGTAAGGTCAAACTTGTGGCGAACGACCCAATGGCCCAATTGCTGTGATCTTTCACGGTACCAAAATGTCTAGGCATCCTTTGGGTGTGCGCCTTGGAGGGCACCTTTGGCACTCGCTCGGAAGAAAGTGATGGTGATGGGTGGATTGGTGGATGGGGGCCTGGGTGGGTTTTAAGTTGCTAGTTCTTTTGCAAATTACCAACGGCTAGCAATTTGGCCATTACTGTGCAAAGTACACATGAATGCTACTCTAGACAAGGTTGTTGCATTATCTTAAGGGATCGATATGTTGACAATTGGGGTTCTGGCATCCTTTCATTAAGGTCGATGCGATTCTGGTGATTAGCAATGGCTATAGAAAACTTCCAATTTGGCACACACGGCAGCAAAGGTGTGTGCATATGCACCACTCGAGCGAGCATGGTTGCACGTGCAATGTGTATCTTTATTGTATAATTGTATCGTCTATTTAATCAATGACCACTCGGGGTCGATTGACTCCTACTTCATTCCATTTCATGCGCCCCAAGAGCAAGACTCCTGTATCAATTTGGTTTCGGAGCAAGGGGCGTCCGCATGAGGAGAAACGGTGAGCCAATGGCCAGGATGGCGTTAGGGGATCTTGGCCCGGACCATGGGAATCCGAGGGACCAAGCGCGCCAAGCAATGGTGCCTTGCTAGGGTGATGTGGCCCCAATGGATGCGAATGGCGATGGCAAAGAAATGGTGGCATCTCCGCTTGGCGAGGAGGATGATTGGCCCGAGAGCCCAATGCTGTGGCAAGTGGGGGCCGTGGCCGCAACAGCTGCACAACGAGCGATTTTGTTGACAGTCGCTGAGTGGACTCAAGGCGTGGAGAATCGGACGGATGCCAACCTCCGTGGCATGTCCAAGGTATTGGAGCACAGCTGCAAGCTATAGCAAACCGGACGACAATGTCTGAGCAGCATCGAGGCCACAACCTGTGCAACTTGCAGAAGGGAGTGTGCGGCCAATTGGCCCACCAGGAAGGGGCCATTTTGGTGATCGGCGCCGGTTTGGAGGATGAGCGGCGATGGGTGGAAATGCAGGCGGAAGAGCTGTGGTGGATGCAAGCCGCCATGCAAGGAGACTGGCGATGGGTAGAGCAATGGATTAATGCCAAAATGGGCTGGCGGATGGAGGCAATGGGACAGTGGCTGATGAAGGCAGAGGTGGGCTTTACGGTGATCAACCAAGAGTTGGAGGATGAAGCCGAATTGGCAAGCGCGATAGACAGCGAGCAGTTCAGGAGGACACAGGAGGAGTTCACGGAGGTAGGCCAACGTTTGGCAGCTCTCGAGGCAGAGAGCGATGTGGAAAAATGGCGGGGCATGGCCATTGAGGCCTCCACCGGTCAAGCCTCCGAGGAGGCCGCGAATGTACGCCATGGATTGCGCAAGGCTGCCCAGGCCCTCGGCGACCTCGGCGCCATGGTTGGAGCTCAACAAAATGCAATGAAGACTATTCATGAATGAGCTCATGCGATGGAGGCGGACCATACTCAGCGGGCGGCGACCATGGAGAGTGAACTCGCAAAAATCAAGCGTGCCATCGAGTGGCTGGATGCACGGGTAGTTGAGGCAATGCAGAGCCCCGGCACGGAGTCAAACCCGCCGCACGCACTGCTTTGGAGGGAGTCACCGTTGCCCATGGACCTGGTCGAGCCCGGCATGGCTAGATAGCAGGATGCCGTCAGACAGCTGACGTGCGTGCACAAAAACGTTACCCAATCCAAGGAGTTATGCACCCTAGGGGTAACGGAGGGCTGTAACACCCCTAAAAGTGTAACGAGCGGAGCGTTACCGGTACCTGTTGGTACCAGGAGCTGGAAAAAGGACAATATGAGTTGATCTGAATATTAGACACCCAAATTCCCTTCGGGTAGTACTTTGGGACCCTTATTGTCCCAATTACTGCAATACAGAATAGTGTTTTGAGGCCAAAAATTTTGGGAAGTTTGGCCAATTTTCCGACTTCTGTGGTACTAGTGATACCTCCAATAATGCGTGCATCGAGCAGTCAAGCTGGTCAATCTGCTTGTGTATATCAAGCTGGTCATAGGGGAATGCAATCATAAAGGAGTAGCAAGAACACGTTTGGTCAAGGATTCTCTACTAGATTATCTTATCGACCTTTATGTTGGGGGCTGAGGATGCCAGACGATCCCTATTGAGGCCTAGGTTCATATGGCTCAGCAGGTAGCAGTGTTAGAGGAGGAGCAAGTGGTTATAAACCACCGAGGATACCTACCTAGATGGCCACCTCCTAGTGACCCGCACGGTGGGCTGCTTGATGATGGCGATGGAGGAGATGACGTTGACAATGGTGGTATATCGATGGATGGGAGTTAACCGCCATATAGAGGTGGGTCACCAGAGCTAGGAGTTAGAGTTGTTGCCCTTGTCTCTACTGATGTTGGCTTTGGGAGACTTAGAATCCCAATGCCTGACTGATTTTTAGGACATCATGAGGATGTCAGTTGCACAGATTGGGTACTGGCGATGTGTCGATGGTTATGAGGGAATATGGTGGATGAGGCAACTTGCCACCTTGAAGGTGGTTGGCAATCATGTCTGCAAATCTGTTTGACACAACGATTTCACAGATGAACTTGGTGGAATTGCAAGTCCACCAAGAAATTCGCGCACCATTTGCTGATTAGCACGAGTTCATGACTAAATTCTGGAACACATTTGAGTTAGCCACACTTGCTAAACAGGCCAAGCAAAAGTTGCATAGCCTCCACCAATATCAATTAGTGGAGGCCTATGTTCATGAATTTTAGAAGTGGAGTTTTAGGCTACCTGATATGTCCCATGCTGAGCAATATTACCGGTTTATTGAGGGCCTACAGGAGCCCTTGAGATCTATTGTTGCATCATGGGTGCCCGATGACCCTAAGCAAACCATAATGATTGCTCTTCAACTTCCTAGTCTTTAGCGAGGGAGCTGGGAATAGGCACCTAGTGAGGGCGGAGGTCAGAATGACCAGTCAGGAGATTATGAACATGGACATGGGCAAGGACGTGGCCAATATCAACAACAACAGATTTATGCCATCGGTCAGTAGCTGTAGCAGCCTAAGTTGATTGGTTGGGACTTAGTCGTAGCAATGGAGCAATAAAGAGGCGAGGTAAAAGCAGAGGACACAAATATGTGAGTGGTGATTGAGGCCGTGGTGATAGAGACAAAAGCTAATGAGTCGCCGAATGCGAGCAATGTTCAGTAAGACATACAAGGAGGTAAGATGTCCTCAGTGGAACATTGTGTTGGTGGGTCAACGTGTTAATTGTGTGAACCCAGAGGACTCTCATCTATGTGTGGGGGCGCGAGCCCAACTGCAGTGGTAAATAATGATGTTAAGTATGGTGGTGATCATCATTGTGAAAATGCCTGGAAGAATGCTGACTTGTATCCCTCAGTGTTGTGCAGACAGGATCATAGCTAAGGTTGACGGGATTGATCAACCTACATTTACTGGCAGTCCTAGTGTGTACTGTACTGGATCCGCATCTGTCTGTGGCCAGATTACGGTTGGTAGAGAACTTGCCAATACCATTATGCCTAAAACTACTAGATATATAAATTATGTCTCAGTGGGCATAAACCGGCATGCAGTTGAGGTATACTATAGTGAAGCACTACGAAGATGCACTTCTGAGATTAGAGCTCATATATACAGGAGTACCAGATGGACAGCCAGGGACGGTGGTATCTACCAATAGTTGGTGCTAGGAATTTGGCACACTACTGGGCTTTTTAAGGTGGTTGAGATTGCTTCTCAACTACTTTTTATATCATTCTATGGGCAAATCTATCATACTTTTTTGCTTGAGCCTGATGAAGTTGCATGCAGTAGGAAACGTGGGGTACATTGTGTCTTTGAACCCACCTAATAGGCCTATTGTAATACAATAGAGTTGGTGATCGGCAGCATTTGAGGTTGTGTTATTCAGAATTGATGAGGTATGTGGTGGTGGTTTAAAAAAGAACATAATTGCATGAAGCCACTAGAACATCAAGGCCACCCTCAGTGATTGTCAGAACCTTGAGTATATTAACTTCTTAGGTCATTCGATGAGATATTGTGTAGTTGCCCAGATTAATGGAGTGATGGAAGTGATGGACCGGGTAGAGAATTGGATAACAAGATTCTATGATAGATTGAGTTGCGGTGGATACATGAGACTTGGTCTTTCTGGCATTTTGTTCGGTACCCCGTATCTTCCATTTGGATAGCCTTCTTGCATGATGTGTCTTTATGGCCGAGGGCGTCCACACTTTGTGGGGGGGAAAATGATACAATGTATTAGATTATATATTATTCATGTATTTGATGTATTTGATTATAAAGTGGGTCTTCTAAGTGGTCAAAAGGCGAATATATAGTTATTAAATAGAACAATTCATTTGATATTGTATAATTGTATCATCTATTTAATCAATGGCCACTCAGAGGTCGATTGACTCCCACTTCATTCTGCTTGACGTGCCCTGGGAGCAAGACTCTTGCATCAGCCTCTGCCAAGGCCACAACAATTTTGACCGCAATGCAACGGTCTCTAAATTTCTTGCAGAGTCTGGCCTTCCCGGATACATGAGTCACTGGGCCAGAGAAGCGGTTTTTGAGGCCATGCTAACTAGGCAGAGTGGCCAGTCCAGCAGTGCACACAATGCAGAGGGCAAGAAAATAATGATCTGCCAAAAAGTTGAGGAGCAAAAGTCATAGTACTAGAATTTTGACTTATGGAAGAGTGGAATATACTACAACACACTGCCTCTAGTGCGTTGATAGAAGCATTGGTGATACGGCCATTATCCAAATTACTGGCTTATATAGTGGCTCCACCTTCGGTTGCTAGAATCAAATATGGCACACAAGCATACATGGCATTCTGAGCACCGTTTTATGATACCATTGTGCTCCAATTCTATTTAGCAATTGGCGATTCATTAGGACTGCACAGGGCGGTGTTGTGCTCTTGGAAAACCCTCACCCTTGGTAAAAATGAGTTGGTGATGTCTCCAAACTCAGAGAATATGACTTCAAGATCCTCACCTATTGTTACTCTTGTTGGCGTGTTTCTAATGTACACGTTTATGCCACTAGCCCTATAGCTGCCCCTGTCCTCTCTCGGCTTGTAGTTTTGAACGCTTATTCTGCAACCCTTCAACAACATTTCATTGGACCTTTGATCGCTTCAATTGCGGCTTCCTTGTTTTGGTACTCTACGTATATATATCCTCTAGAGGAACCATTGTGATTCGTTTCAATTGTGGCCATAGCGACTTGGTCGAATGTCTCGAATATGTTATGAAAATTATCTTTGTTGATGTCCTTTTGGATACCCTACCGGTCCTGAAAAGTGGAACCTTCTTGTGTATGGATGGATTCAGGCACACGAGGATTTCAAAGCTCATACAAATAGATATTCCATATACAAAAATACAAAGGACTACATTATTACATTAATAGCATATTTGAGGGGTATGCACAATGAGTATAAAAGAGCAAACGGTAAAACAATTGATATAAAAATTTCGACCCAAGTGAAAGTTCCACTATTTAAACCAGTCGTTTCTCTTATTCGAAATCGGTAAAAAATGCAAAAAAATCAAATATGCTCAACGATCATGACATTGCATGGAGAGCTGCCAATGCAAATTGAAATATGAGGTTGCGGCCCTACAAACTTAACTTGATGAAGATGTTGCATTTTGGATGTTTCCTTGCCATCTTATCAAATTTCATCACTTAAATCTTTTGGCCATGCATCATGAAGAAATTATATCTTCTAATAGCGTTTTGTGCTGCACTGTTAAAATGAAGATTTTGTGAGATGCCCTCCTTTTGAATGCCAAAATGACTATCTCTTCAACGCAATCTTTTATAGTCAATGGCACTGCCACCAACTTCTGACCCACGGGAACATTGAATCTCGCCTCACCTCAAACTAGGTCGGCGCTTTGAGATCAAACCCACTGACGTGACCATGGCAAACACGGGAAATATGGTAGCTTGGTCACTCATTCGGCATTATCCAAGCAACTCACCATAACTCGCAACCCACCACAAGCAACAATATCCAAAACTACAGACTCACCTGCCTCTCCCCCATCCTCAAACTAGAAGCTCACGAAGGCACAGCTTCTAGACCTCTGCATCTTGGGTCCATTGCGACATGCATAATAACCACGTTGGCCACCTATGATAGTGAAAATTGCGTTAACCATCCCAACCCCACGCCCACAGGCAGCTTTTTGGCGGTGCAAAGCCAACACAAGCCATTCTGCACTTTGGCCACAAAGCAGGTAGACTTACATATGAGAAGAGGTGGAAAGTTCCACCTCAGTGATGTCAGTATGGAGGTCTCCAACAAAGAGTGCTTGTCCGGTGAGCGCCATCCCCAACAGGCAAAACCTAGTTGCCTTTGATGATGTGGGTTTTCTCTTGGTGGTACCATTGCAAGACATTGGGGCGGCAGCGCCCTGAAGGTGCATGGGTTCTGGGTAGAAAGCAGGGATGTTGGGAGGTCCCGGCGGCTGCTGCACCCCAATGGCGGCCTGAGGAGTTAGAATGCGCCGAATTTAACACCACATGGGTTATTTGCATGTCACCGCATTGTGATCGAATCAACACGCTGAATGTGCAACATACTTTTGGAACATAAGTATTACAATAGAATCTACAATCGACAGCTGCTAGACTCTCCAAGTAGGATGAAGATTGGCTCAGCGCACTGAAAAAATTATGCAAGGATAGTCTGGTGGATGAGAAGCTGCACACATTCAGTGCATAAAAAATGCCATGCAAGGTCCGCAACAAAACACCAAGGAAACCCCCATTGCAATTGTGGCATCTTGGGCCATGCTTTGTCCCATATTTCCCAGGCAGAAAAATTGATTACTCATCAACGCCCAACTTGTTATTTGACATCGCCATTCATGAATAATCTTGATCACGCTTGACGATACAAAGGCCTGATAAAGCGGCATCAAAAATGCAGAACAAGTCTCACAAATCGTGCAGCAACGACCAATTTTATGTCAAGGACTTGTTTTCAGAATGGTGCATTTTTGCATCATCAAGGGTTACCATTGTTTCATCATAATGAAGCAAAGGCCCACCAAAGCCCCATTGAAATATCTTGGGAAGGCCTCACAATGCGCGCATCAAGTGGCCAATATTATATCATGGCAGTATTTTTAGAATGCGGCATTTCTGCTTTGCCATTGCCGAACATTTCGATTACATCGATTCCTGAGCACCACTGATATATTCACCTGCATGGCCACCTCACTCCCCCTTCGTAGGCAGCCATCGCGCATCGGTTGCATACGGCCTCAACCAACAGTGCAGGGTTGTATTCAGAATGCCAGTCTAGTGAATTGTATACACCAAAACACCCGGGCACCTGTGATAAATCCATGGACATCGGCATCGCCATTTGCGCAATGGCTTGAACGCCGCCTTATGACATTGCAATGGCAATCCACAAGACGTTTTGGGAAAGGTGGACACAACTGAAGCGTTATTGAATACCATGTTATGTGCACATTTTACCGCAATTAAGGCACTTTGGATGCATTGGGGTATACAGGTAAATTGGGGCACCTCCACTAATGGTTGTTTCAAGACTGATACAACTGCATCCTCGTCAAGACAATTGTATTGCCAAAAAAAACACGCATTTGGAGAGTTGGATGACCTCCTATCAGTAATGATGGTATACCATGGTATACCAACTAGCTAGCTGGCGCAATTGCACTGTTGAACCTCAAAATCTATTGGCAAAACGAAGGAAAGATATCGCCTCACCTTGACCGAAGCAATGGCTCCGAATCTTTTGAATAGCCGTTCAATGCCTTCGTCCTGAAGTGTTGGGGGCAAATTTTGTCACACAGTTCCAGACGTTTCGCCTCCATGTGGCGTCCTGGAGCTGGGGCTTCAATTCAGCAAACCTGGCAAGCCGCAACCACTTTTGTTGCCTTTGCAAGGTTTGCTGAATTGAAGCCCCAGCGCCAGGGCGCCACACGGTGGTGGGGTGGGGTGGGGGGGGAGATTTTCAAAATTCCAATGCTCATTGCAGCGCCATTAATCCTATCGTACAAGATTCAGATCCAGCGGCTGTATCTAATTGGAATCTCGTGTCGCTGCAGTCGCTGCAAAGTCCGATTCTGATTTCAATGTTCATGTCAATATTTTCAATGCTGCTGTCATCATCGTCGATTGAGTAGCTTCTAGCGGGAGGCATTCTAGCACCACATGCCGAATGCGTAATTCAACAGCACACAGAGACCGCTGGTAATAGCTACCTTTTTACAAGGGCTGCCTTTCTTTCCG
Source organism: Ostreobium quekettii (assembly GCA_905146915.1). Lineage (NCBI taxonomy): Eukaryota > Viridiplantae > Chlorophyta > Ulvophyceae > Bryopsidales > Ostreobiaceae > Ostreobium > Ostreobium quekettii. Next base: position 10,741 of record CAJHUC010000287.1, read on the forward strand.
CCTTTTTATGGGCGGCAGCCACATAAAGATGAATCGCCTCAATCCGCTTCCCATCGATTTTTGCAATTGCTTTTGCAAACTAGAGGCTGTCGAAGAATTGACAAGCCCCAAGCCCTACAGGTTTCCCTTGCGAGGGAAGCCTGAAAGGCTTTGGGTTTGCGAATACATCGACAGCCTCTAGTTCGCAAAGGCAGTCACCGAAATGGGTTGTACGTGTAGGACAACGAGCGTTGTCCTGCACATCAGCACAGGCACCGTTGCTGGACCGCTCGCATCTTTCCAACACCACTCCTGTAGAATATTCAACTTTCGGCATCATAATGTTTGGCGATTTACCCGAAAAATTTACAAAAACCGTAAGAGCCAAAACAATGCGCAGCAGCCAAGAACTAACATGTTGGATGGATCCAAGAGGGAAAGAATTTGCCGCCAACCACATGGGGTTGGGTTGACTGCATGGCAGCCAAAGCCATCTGAAAGTAACCTATGTCGCGGCCAGAATGGTCCCAGCAGCGTAGCAAGGGTCGCTGGGCTATTCAATGCATTTGGCGGCCTTGGATGTGTGAGTCGATGTGGCAGAAATGGCATTTGCTGCACAAGGACTGGGTGGAGTCGCGGCTCCGGCAGTTGCCCCAATGCCGAGCGCAGAAAAAATGACGATCAGTCAAATAAGCTGTGGATCAAAGTTGCAACGCTGGAATTTCACAATGCGGAAAGGTGGAATACACAGCAGCATACTACCCTTTGCGCCGTTGAAAGAAACATCGATGATGCGACTGTGATCTGCGTAGCTGGCGCACTGTGGCACTGCCTGTGATTGCTGGATATCAGGTATGCCAGGCAAATCATATGTTGCATTTTGATTACTGTTCTAGCAATGTCGCATTCTGACGGAATTTACCGGTTGGCGGTTCTTCAGGACAGCAAGATGCGTTACAGTTCTGTTGGAACACCGAAAGACCCTCGCCCTTGGCAACAAAGAGCTCCTGAATTCTCTAAGCTCTGCCAACATTGTTTCCAGATCTTCTGTTGTCTGCATTTTCTCCGGGATGTTCCCAACGCACATCTTAGTGCAGGTGGCCCTGCACCCGCCCCTGCCATCTCTCGGTTTGTGTTGTTGTACGCTGATGGCGCGACCCTTCAACAGCATGCCATCGGACCCTTTGGTGGCTTCAGTCGCGGCTTCATCATTTTCGTACTGTACGTACCCGTATCTTCTAGAGGAACCATCTTGATTCCTTTCAACCCTGGTCCTGACGACCTGGCCAAATATCTCGAATGTATCATGTAAACTATCTTCGCCAATGTCCTTTTCGATGCCCTGCAGGACCAGAAATGCGATTGAAAGCTGCAACCTTGTTGCACATGGATGGGCTCAGACACCAACATTCCCAAACTGCCGCGGAGCAGATACCAAAGTTTGAAAAATGCAAAGTACTGCACCATTACGTTAAGATGTCATATGCGGGGTATGTGTACAAGAAACACGATGAATACAAAATATCAAGAGACATAATTGTGAATACGGAGAACTTCGACCCACTTCTTGAACCGGCCATTTACATTAATAGAAATTGCTAATATGTCAAGTATGGCTAATTTTCACGACATTGTATGGAGAGCCGCCACTGCAAATTGAAACATGAAGTCGCAGCGTTGCAAACCCACCTTTACAAGAATTTCGGATCTTTCCTTGCCGTTTCGTTGAATTTCATCACTTAGATCTTTTGACCATGCATCGGGAAGAAATTTGCATCTTCTGATTGAGTTTTGAACTGCAACGTCGAAGAGAAATTCTTACGAGGCGCCAAAATTCTGTTCGCGAAAACGACAATCTTCCCAACGCAAATTGTAATTCTTTACGGTCAACGGCACCACTGACCCACGAAAACAATGAGTCTCACTTCATCCCCAAAAAATCGGCTCCTTGAGAACAGCATCCTCGGGATCAAGCCGAGTAGCAGGCCAGTGGCCAACGTACCAAGAGCAGAATGACGGAAGCTTGGTCACTCGCCTTCCGCATCGTCCACTCTCAAGTTGCCCCAGCGAAGGCAGCCCTAGCGAAGAGGTAATTGCCGCCTGAGGCGTGCGTATGTCGCCGAATGATGCATCCAAACGCATGGCATATGACAGATATCTCATGCTGTACTTGGGTGCGTCCTGGTGTAGACAGTTCAAATGATATTGCTGATGATGGTAGTGCTTTCAATACTGAACTGAATTGTTTCGAGTATGGATCGTTAGCGATGGCGCAGGCTGTCAGTTCAATGCAGCGTTGGGCTCTGCAAATTGGGCAGCTGTGCCAAAAGCACATCAACGAGAATTGCAATTTGTTACTGTTATAAGCCCGGTTTGTGGACTTAGAAGCACAACGCCAGGACACCACCAGGGGCCACAAGGTGTGTGTGAGCCCATCACCAAAGGTCGGAGATGATTGTACAGAACGTCCCTTCATGGGATTCGGAGCGACAACATCTGTTAAGGTGACGAAAGAGCGCTGCTTTGGTGCATTCTGCATCTGAGTATCAACGATGCAACTGTGCCAATAGTCATCTCGGCACTGATTATCCCAAGGTGTGGACTCCACACTTGCGACTTGGTGCGCATCTGATCATTGGTCGAATCAACGGGGAGTCCTTCATGACCTACATCACAGAATACAACTTTGTATCCTGCGATGTAGATCATGAGGGTCCCCTCAGGAGCCGTTCTTGCTTGGACTGTGTGCATACCACATGCTGTCGCTTTCCATTCGGGAAGAGGCGTTCCCCAGAGGAGAGTCGTTTCGTATGATCAACGTACACACCACACGACTGGGAATCCTTGTGCCAGGCAGTCAACGCAAAGGGACTGCTGCACGCTCTGTGTTTCCTGCTGACGTTCTTGTTCAGACAATGCATGCACAGTCTAAGCAAGAACGTCTGGCAGAATGTAGAGAGTGCAGCAGCCGGTGTACCTGGGACTACCTGTATCAGGATATCCAATCAGCTTGGGCGCCCCTTCCCATGGGTCCCGTCTACTTTCTCCCTGCCGTGCCATTCTTTGGAGGTGGGGATTTACATGCTTCAAAGCATGGAACCGCACGGCCGTACAGGTACCCTGCAGGAATTCACACTTTCTATTAGGATGTACCAATCGTCCAAGAAAGGCTTTGTGAACAGCTTTGGATGCCTCCTTTTGCAAAGGCAGAGGATTTGACGCCGGCTCACCCACCATAACCAAAGGACAACCACGCAGGCAACAGACCATTATAAACACTGTGTTTAAAGCACAGTTGCGCCGATGCTGTCCACTTTTGTTTGTACTTTTGTTTTCTCAAGTACCCACAATGGCTGGTCGTTCCGTGCACCGAAAACGCCGGTCCGGCATGGACAGTTGTGGGAGTGAGAGGCAAGACCACAATGGTATCTCGACAGCCTCTGCGTTCGCATGCTGGGACGCTGAGACGGGCGTCTGCCCATTCGCAATTTCCGAGAGTGCTGAGGCCAGCTCCCCCGACGCCCTGGGCTCAGACATGGAACGGCCAACATCGTGGTGTCTTGGACACCGGGTGGCACCCAGGATTAGCCTGAGGTCGTGAAGCCAGGCCAACGTTGGGAAGATGGATTTCCCTGCGCAGCTGGGCAACTAGTGGAGTGCTCTGTCGAGCAAGGAACTCACGAGAGTATGCCCAAACGGGGAGCCCTCGTTGGGTCAGCTGAGAGCTTGACAAACTGTGAAGGTTAGACTGTGTGGAAACGGATGCTGAAATGGGAAAACCCCTTTTGGCCAACCAGATCGAATCGCTCGTTGTTTTAAGGAACGCCCGAACGCCCCTGACAACCCAAAGGCTCCTTCTTATGGGTGGAGAGGGTATCTTGCGAGCCTTTGGCGAAATGGGACGCAGGGGGCGTCTGAGCCGCTGGCGGTGACTGTTGGATTAGAAAGATGGGCGAAATGCATGAGAAAGCACATCATTCAGAGACACACTGCTGCAAACAAACCTGGACTTACACGCATGCCCACCATGAGAGCACTCAACGGGCTTGTCCAGAATCGCCTAGAGATGACTGCCCCGCCCACTCACGCAAATATGTTTGAAGGTCGTCCACCGCTGCAAAGGTCCTCACCCAGCTGCCAGCCAGACTCAAGATGGAAAAGCGGCTCCCACGATGCACACGCATGCATCAACAGTGTTGATTGAACACCATCGTCCCACACACGACGCCCCCATTGTTCTCACTTTTCCACGATCCTCTCGTCGATGCTGATGCCAGTATGGCGGGCGCCTTGCTGCCTGTAGACATACAGCTGGTCGCCCTCCTGAAGTTCTGAAACAGATGTCGCCGCCCAACTGTCACTGCCTTGTCCACCCATGGAGGGGCCCACCAGCCGCACAGTCTCAGCGTTCTGCAGCAGGGCGCTCACGACCTCTCCATCAGGTGTCTCGGCCTCCACAAGAATCTGCAGCCATCGCGACACATGGGTGAACAAAAGTCCACACAAAAAGTTGAGAATTGCACGATTTGGTCCCATGTGGATCCTTGTCTGTCACCAGTGATGCCCAGGTTTCAGTATTTCAACACTGAGCAACAAGAGAAACAATCGTGTGGAAAGTGCAGTTATTTGCCATTGATGCTCAAGTCGTCAGGCAGACATAGTCTTTGTCCCAATCCAGCTGAAATAACCATGCCTGACCTGGGCAACAATGTGCATGGAGCTAAGCACGATGTCGCTTTCAAGGTGCAAGGGTAACGAATTGTCATGTATTCTCGACAAATGCAACCAAACGACTCAAGCCTGAACAACTAATGTTGCAACTAATGTTGAGTAACTGTTGATTGGATGGCCACGATTCATTCCTTCATTCACCAGCATTGACAAGCCCACTGGTACAAACATGATGACAACAATCAGCAACAGCAATAGACCACTTGGAATGATCGAATGTCCAGCAACAAGGGATTATCAACATAACCTTTCTGTGGAGCACACCACCAGCCAGCGACCTTTGGCATGCACGTTTACTGCCCAGGTTGTACTCACTAGTGGTCGCGTCTCCAATTTTATTCTTCCCACGATGGCCGTTCTTGACCGCCCCTCAGCATCTGCAACTAGGACCTTGGAACCTGATTTCAGCTCAGACAAGTATGCGGTCTTGTTGTCAGTCTGCTGAATGTATGCATGCACCTGCAAAAACACCAGCGGCTGTAATCGTTGCGGTCGTCTGCTGTGGGCAAGCTGACAACCTAAAGGCACTCAAATGCAGTCTGTGCCACTGTCCCAAATTGTGAGGAGAGCATTGAGTCTGCATTTCCTTTGCCAGATAAAATTGACCAATATACTTTTGCAGCACAGAAACTTCTAGCTCTGTTGCGAATTCAACCTTCTGCACAAACGCTGTTCATGTTTGTGTTGTTTCCTGGAAATTGTGAGAGCCGTGAGATATACAGGAACTGGGCTGCGAGCAGGAAGGTGAAGGGGAAAGACCGCCCATTAAAACTCATACGCATGGATATGCTGCCCACAAGAATACGCCACCCCCATTGGATGATTAGTTGAAACCATCCCCTCGTGCAGTGTGATTTAACATATTGGTCATGAAAGGGGCCTGCACACAACACTGTGCTTGACAAACTGTGTCCTCCTTGAGAGACGTTCATCCTAATTCCCAGTCCTGCTGCTGTGTATTGCCAATGTATACACTAAGTATTACCAGCAGATCACTTGTGTCATCAATGGACAGCTAGCCTGCAACGATGGCAAGTCCTTGTTGGGAAAAGGACAGATTGGCTTCCGTGGCGTTGATGTGCCCTGTTCCAAGGTTCGCGATTCTGATCCTATATCCAAAGAGCCAGAGATCGATCTTCATCACAAAGTGCCAGTGGCCATTAATGTTATGATAAGACTGCCAGAATGGTGGGCACATATCATTGCGTCCCTCGAGACCGTGCATCAGAATGCTGGGTTACAACTCTACTGTGAACCAAGGCCAAAGTCTGTTGAAGCCTGTGGAGTTTGATAAGGCTGTGACCTGAGCTTACCGGTCCTGCATTGACGCGAAAAGGTCGGCTGTTGATGTATCTTGATTCAGCACACTGCGACAAAGCACGATTCACAAGTCAAATCTAGCAATCTCAAGCATAACATCATCCCAATTGCATGCAAAAGAACTCCATATCACTTTCTGGCAAGGACACCACCATTTCTTAAGAAAACAAGCTCATAGAACAAAGGATCATGCAGGACCTGATACGCAATTGACAGGGAAGGTACAAACAACACTCAATCTGGCTCACTTCGCAGCCCCAGAGACTGCAAGTGCAGTGGACCAAAACAGCAGCACCAATTAAGCAACGACAACAGACGCACCTCTGAATGCACCAAGAACAGAGCCCTGGAAAATGAGCCCACCAGCATTCCCTCCCCCATGCATAGCATTGAACACAAGTCCACACACACACGGTCCCCCATGCCGGCCGCCTCCACCTTCACGACTGTTGCCACATCATAGGCAAAGCGAACTGCTCCTTCCATCTCCATTCTGGACAGGTAACTAGAAAGCTGGCGCACCTACTGCATGGCAAAGGCCCACGATCAGGGGAAGGGTGGGGCCTCAAAAGTGTAGTCACATGGAGGCCAGCACAGTGCCGTAGCTGTTGCAATTATTTGCCATTTTGGGCACCAGGGGACAACCTAACAGACTCAAAAGAGTGTGACTGCTGAAAGCGTGGACGCACCATACAGGCAAGTTCCACAGTGCTCTGTTGGATCGGAGATTCTCAGGCATGGGTTGGGAATCAAGGCAGTATTAATGGTTTAGAAAGGGAAAAGGTTGTGTGCCAGCTTTGCCAACCAGCCACATAAAAATTCATTTGGGAGCACCGCTGAGGCCAGACATGCCCATATGTTCAAGCAAATCGCCACAATGTCATTGTTTCCCAATATAAACAACAGCTGCCTCAAGCAAGAATGAAATTGCCTTCTACAATTCACTGACACAAGGTTTGGTCCCACTATGCATGCGATGTATTGTACAGCAGAGTGCGGTGCCTTGTCTAGGTTATTGACGAAGACACCAGGGAAGTGTGGCACATTGTGTGTGTGCGCCTTGTTGCCATACATACACTGGCTCGATGACTGTGTTTTGTATTGTTACAGCTCCCCCACTTCCCAAACCCCCATCCCCTTTGGCAGCAAGGTGCTGACCATGTTATCCCACTCTCACTTAACAAAGTGCCATGTCTCCAGGGATGATCTCACTTGAACACGATCTGTGGACTTGCCTCTCATGGGGCAAGGACGACTGTTAACAACTGAACAATCTCCAACTGTGGGTCCCATTTGTGGTTGCCACACCTATGCAGACTGTGCGTACCTCAACAGGGTCAGAGGTTCTCAGCAACACACCTGCGACCCCCGTCTCCAAGGCCTCCATCATCACTTGAGCATCGGAAGCTGATGCCACAGCGGCAAAAAGCTCAGAATCCTGATCCTGGAAACTTGCAACAAGGTTCTCCGCTGGGATTACCTGTGCCACCAAACAGGATGGTCATGGGTCCTTTCACAAAGCCAGGCAAGTCATGCCGAAACAATGTCATGCAGCAGACTGTTCAATGCCACAAGTGCAAGTAACACAGAAGTTTTGTCACCAAAGTCACAAATAAGTCAGGCACATGAGGAATACAATCTTCTCCACACCCTGGGATGGACACCAACCTGTGGTTCCCAAAGTATGTGATTACTTTTCGAACGAAGCTCAAGTGCTCTGTGTGAATTACATTGATGCCTGGAATCATCATTCTTTGATATTGTTTTTGAAACTGAAGGCTATCTTTGGTGGCCACATTGATGCAACGATTGTTTTTCCTTCTTGCTAAGCTTCACATACACAAGGTTTTATGCTTCTGCTTCAGGACAAGCTTGGCAATACTGGTCCGAACAATGGGTTAGGCAGTCTTATGTTCAGATATTCACCTCGGCATAACGGAGGTTTTAAGATATTAGTATTGGCGTTGACAATCTTTGCTTTTTGAATACATAAAGCATAATAGTGGCTGAAACAACAGCAGCAGTGGGAGCTGCAGCAATGTCACCAACCTGCCAGTCAGTTGCATCCATGATCACCACACCGCTGTGTGCTGCCGCCTTCTCTTGAAGGAGACTAAGGTCTTCTCCAGACTCAACCTTTGCCAACGCACCAACCTGCCGCATCCCATCAGCAACAAAAAAGGCTTATGGATGGTGCTTGGGGACACCGATTCAAATGAGGGACGTCTATCATCACAAAGGCAACCAATCATTGATGCATTCATTTGATCTCCTGCATACAGTTGAGCAATCCAAAGACCATACCATCAAACCAGAATCCCAATCTCAAACTTCAGAACCACAAATGTCATTTCAACCTTGCTCTCCTGTCTGCTAGTTCACTGATCTCCACTGCTTTTTTTCTGTTATTGTTGAAATGTGGCCATCTGCACCGATCAACACGGTTGTGTTTGGCTGCATCTTTCCCTTTGTCTCAAATGGCTGCAGGTGAATGACTTTTGCCATTTCTGCAAACAGGTAACGGGATGTGGACTTGTGAAGGTAGAAACAAGTCATGCATCGGTCAGCGGCCCACGCCACAGTAGAAATATAATGCACACTGGCTGGACAAACAAACCCAAACAGCCAAGATAGTGTGATTGCTCCACCAAGAGGAATGGGCAAGATACAAGCATGTGCTGCTTTTGGAACAAGAGTGGAGAGACCCTCACCACATCGCCATCTTCTTTGCAAATACTTGTGCCCTGCTGGTGAAGCGGCTGAAAGTTCGCAAGCTGCTGCCATTCCTTTCCAAGATTTGCAGAACCCTCAGGGAACAGCAAAGTGTCAAACCCACTCTCAACTGCAGCTGTCAGCACCTCCTGTAAACATAACAGTGCTGATTAGGAGCCACTCACCATCTGGTGCCATTGGGGCACCACCTTTGCTGATTTCATCCAAAAAGCAGCTATGCATCTGCAGCAGCTGTGTGATACTCAGGTCCAGCGATGAACAGCAAGAAAACCAAGATCGCCACAATCGTGTATCAAACATATTCTGCTGTGAGACTTCGAGCCAAATAGGTGTAGAAGATCTTTCCTCATGGCTCCAAACTGGGGCAGTATGGGCTAGTGAGTCCCTCACCTCCCTTGACGTCTGTATCCACACCTGCTTGTGGGAGTTCGAGGCCTGTACTACAGCTGGCTTTCGTGCAACACCGGCACGTGTTCCAGCAAGAGGAATGTGGTGTGCCCTACCAATGCCCAGGTCGTGCAAGGAAACGGGCGCCTGGCACAAGCTGGTGCGCATCGCACCCTGCAGACCCAGACATATCACATCATTGTCAACTTCAGCAAGTGAAGATGAGATCTGGGGTCGCTTGGGTGCCCTGTTCGGCACCGGTGGCGCTTGCCATCCTTCCATGTGCTACTCTCCCCCAGCCCCCCACACCATCCTAATGCTCTCTGCCTTCAGCCACTCACTCTGTACCTCAGGTGATAGAGCAATGGTTTCATTGGCGCGCATGCACCAATGCAGACCCCTTTTCAGGCACGTTGCTGGGTGGCTTGGGGTAACTCTGGGTCAGCATAGAGTTACCAGAAGCGACGTGGGCAACATCAACAATGCCACCCGTCACCAAGTATGCCACTGAGTGCACAGCTGGCGTGACAGGGGCAGACTACAGGTGGGAGAGATCCCCAGATATCCTGTTCGATGTGTCAAACGGATATGAATCAAAGCAGAGCGCAGGATTTGGAAGCGCTCACGCAAGGTTTTTCTGTTGTGCGGCGCAACGAACTGACCTCTCGTCATTTACCCCCATTGGGCGCACCGCTTATCGCATATTGCGCTTCTGCGCGTCCATATCCACCCATTGCACTTGGAGCCTTCCGCACCATCTTTCACAGCGCAGAAAGGAGTCTCGCAACCATGCTCTGCGCAGGAGTCGTTTGTGAATTCCTCGACATATTTGCTTTTTTGAACTTATCCTTCTGCCACAGAGAAGAATCGACGGACGCGCCTACCTTGTTTATCACAGTCGCCGCCCTGTCTTCGCCCAAGAGGTAACCACTGACCACACGGCGTCTGCAGCCAGAGAAGGGCGGGCCCGGACTGGCGTAGATCGGATGTCAGAGCCTACCCAAGTCGGGCCTGGCGTGCCAGGGCCAAGGGGCCTGACGGTCTGGGGGTTTTGTCAGACACCACAAAATGGAATTGACGCTCCGCAAGAGATTTTGGAAGTGCCCGGGCTGGCAGGCGGAACCCCAATACCTGTATGACATGTTAAGCTCCTATCGGTTGCGCTGCCGCGCTTGGTTGTACATGAAGGTTGGTCGTCATCTCCTGCATCAGGGTCTGCTGCTCATTGCGTTTGCCTTCGGCCTTGTGCCCTGTTGCAATATTTGAGGCCGCTTTGCTCGTTTGTCAATGTGCTTCTGAAGAGGTGTTTGCTACTTGCAGGTTGCCAGTGCCAAAATTGTCCCGATCTTTTGGCGAATGTACTGCCGTTCGTTTCTGCAGAGCAGCCTTGTCCAAGAATTCCACCACATTGCTACTCTCAGTCTTCAGTTCATGATCTGTGGCTGATGTAATTTCATCAATGTTGACACCCAAAGCGACAAGCACATCGAGTCAGCGGTGCCCCAAGAAGAAGCGACAAATGTTTCTGGCTACAAACACCTGCAACGCCGTCGCATGGTTTAAGGCTTTGAGAGTCCTTCACATTTGATTGGTAATCCTGAACACTAGGAAACATGCCAGGATGCACTGAATACCTACCATGTGGAGGAGGCTACTTTTCTTTTGCACCAATGGAAAATGACGTTCCAAGCTGTGGATGTATTGGAGATTTGCACCTCCACCGATTGGATCAACAATCACAACAGCCACAGGCCTGAAGCACTCTACTGGGCACATGCCAGCCCAGGTTTGGATCTTTATGGCCTTTCAGCAGATGGTGGCTGCATCTGTGAAGAAAATGAAAATCGCTCCTTTGAAAGGGAAACTGCAGGTGGTGGCCACAGTTGAAAAGAGAACCAAAACTACTCTTCAGGAGAGGCTGTTGCAGGTGTGCAAGTAGTTCCCAGAGGAAAAGGTGGGTGCATATAGCACTCTGGAAAAGGCCGTGGATTCCTACCATGGAGCCATGAACCGGACCAAACAATCTCCGGAAGAATCTCTATGCTGTCTGTGGGCCTTCGACAATTTGCTGGCAGCTTCCTGGCAGGCTATGGAGGAAGGTTGGGGCAAGGGATGGGGAAACAGCCCAAGAGGGCAAAAACGAGATGCTGCAGAAGAGCCCCTTTTCCCTGTCTTTCAAGGTGGCAACTCCTGAACACAATCGCAGACGATGAAGACCAGAAAGCACACCGCCAAAACCAGGAGTGTTGCAGTATCATGGGGCTGATCCAGCACATGGTTGTCACTTATTGGAATGCACTCCAACACAAAGGAGCAGCAGGCCTAGCAATTCGCCACGGGTGCCTGCCCTCCAGTTGCTGGATCAATCTGCTTGCTCAAACCAACATTTTTGCCTGGCTGACGCAGTGCTGGCATTACTGCTGCCCTATGGCTCACACAAGAAATGAACCAAGCACTTTACAACGTGAAGCTTCCATAAGCTTCTGCTTGGCGTGCCAGCTTGGCACTCAATTTTCAATCAATTGGTTTCTGGAGCTCGTCTCAAAGCTACAAACGCAACTGCTGGCACAGCTGGCAATGTGGAGGATTCAGATCCCCACTGCCACTCAGCCCACGCGATCTCCATCCCTCGATATCAGACTCTACAAGATATAGCTGCAATCTGAGTGCACGAGAAACTCCCTGCTAAACAAACCCTGCTAAACCTCTTGTGCCATAAAGTAGTGACGATCGAAAAAATCTGTTGTGTCACATATGGCTGTTGGCCACCAGTTCATTCTGGCCTGAACCTGTCCAACAAGAGGTGAAGCCAGCCACATACTGGGTCATGATGCCGTGCAATATATCAAGTTCTGGACATGTTCCTTTTTCCAGCAACCTATCTCATGTTGCTGACTTGGTCCGTCAAGACAGTCCTGTGCTCTGGTCGTTTTCTCCGGATGGCATTTAGTGCAGGTTTAAGCGCAAATGTTTTCTTCACCCATGCAGAAAATTGAACTGCAAAGACAACACACAACCGCTCGTGAAAAGTGCGCTTGAAAAACACATGCAAAATGCTGACAATGCATGCTCCCATCGGGTGGGGGAATGAGGCTGCTGCCCACTACAATTGATAAAAAAGGGGCAATCTAAACTCCCACAAGAGGTATCCATCACGCACAATACATCCTCTATAAGAATGCAATTATACTGCCCTTCAGAATGCAACAGGCGCACCAAACAGAATGCCATTTTCATAGGGCATGAATATGCGAAGAATCTGTTGTGGGGACCCAACAGAATAATTCGCTTTGGAGACGCTGATTCGCACCAATTTGAGCATCAACGTCAAGCCACACTGTGCAAGCGCTTGATCTCCCGCACATCGACCAGTGAACAGGCGACTGGCGACGATACTTCAAGATAACAACGCCACACCCAATCATCCCCACTCAGGTGCCTGGGAATCATCTTTCAGCGCCGATCAGAGCAATCTCACAAGTCCGCACGCGCCTCCCCTTCCACTCGCCCACGTGCATCAGCAATGGCCCGCAGCCCGCCGCCGCCCCGACTAGGGTTCCCCCATCACCCGCTACCCCACCCATCACCCCCCGCCTTTCCGCCCGCGCACCTTCGGGCGTCCTTATCTGCGCCACCAGCGTCCGCACGTTCTTCGCGGGCAGCCAGTCCATCAGCCCATGGCCCCACACCAGCGTGTTTTCGTCGATGAGTCCGTTCACCCATGCCTCCCTCAGCACCGGTAGAGGGCACGGTCCCCGCGGAACGCTCAGCCTGTCCCGATAATACCAGATGTTCTTCCTCGTGGCCTCGCGCACAAAGTCGTGCTGCTGGATCTGGAAGAACTCCAGCTTGGGCCGCCGCCTGGGCCTCTCCTTGGGTGTCCAGCCCTCCAGCAGGTTCTTCTTTTTCCCCTTCTTCTTGCCTTCGCCCGCATCGGCGCCCTGGTCCCCGTTGCCCGGCATGGGGCCATTTTTGGACGCGTCTTCGGGCATGGCGGCCGACCCTCCCCGCTCGCAGCCGCAGGGATGGGCGCCAACAGACCGCCAGGCAGCGAAGATCACGCTCGCCTGCGAGTCGCGCCGCCCCGCACAGCCCTTCGCCCAACAACGTGGCACAATCTGAACAAAAATGCATTTTCCTCGCAAGAATCACAAAAAAATCCAACTAAATCCGAATAAAAATCCGATTGACAATCTAAATATCCAATTCTTTCCAAACAAACCCATCAGCCCGGAGCTCGCCTTGCGCAGCGCACAGAGTCGTGTGAGCTCCGCGGAGTCTGGACCACGCGCTGGCCAATTTGCTCGCCGGGGACGCCGCACGGGTCTGGCTCGCCGCCTGGTCGCCTGCTAACTTTTGGAACGCCCCTCTGCCAGCCACCCTGCGGCTGTGGGCGCCGCGGAGCCGTTTGTGTGCGCGTGGAGACAAAGGCGTCAGGCGGGGACCCGGTCGCCATGCCCAAGGACACGGTGAAGCTCATCAGCGCGGATGGTTTCGAGTTCGTGGTAGATTATGAGGCCGCCTGCGTGTCCAACACCATCAAGAACATGCTCAACGCGGGGGGGTGCTTCACGGAGAGCGAGCGAGGGGAGGTGACGTTCAAGGAGATCTCGGGCGCCGTCCTGGAGCAGGTGCGCATCCCTCTGGCAGGCACGAGAGGGCCACGGGCAGTGGGCGGGGTCCACAGGCAGCAGCACTGCCAAACTTGGCCGCGCACTGTAGACTTAGGCACCAATGTACCTGTGTCCATGTCACAGCCCTGAAAGCTGCAAACTTTCGTCTTCTTGGCCTGACGCCCGAAGTGAGTTAGGTGCGGTCAGTATGCGCAACAGATCAGTGTGTGTGTGTGTGTGCTGGAGGAAATGTACAGGTTGCTGTCGTTAGTTGGAATGCATGAAGTAATCGGACGAGAGTAGCTTCTTTTGACCCTGCTAGGTAAACTCCAAATGTGCCTACAGTGTCTAATTGCGCTCCCTGAATGGCTTCAATGCTGCCTGCTGGCAGGTGTGCAGATACTTCTATTACAACCTGAGGCACCAGAACTCTGCTGCCAGGAGCGTGCCCGAGTTCAAGGTGGAGCCTTCGATAGCGCTGGAGCTATTGATGGCAGCCAACTTCCTGGACACTTGAATCTTCGGGTTGATTGGATGCTCCCCACTTGCTGAATTTCAAGAAACGCTGGACGATGTTGTTGTGGGCTTGCTGGGAACAGGAAATAAGCCCAGTGAACCATTTGAATCCCAGTGGGTGGCAGAGAGGCGGGCCGTCCCAGTGCGTACACAAGTGGTGTTGGGTGTGCCAGCCACAGCCATCCAGTGGTTGGCCGATGGCAGGATGGGTGAGCAGGAGCTCTGGGCGGCGTCGAGGAAACTGAAGTGAATGGTCCCTGGTGTTCTTCCCCCATCCCCCAAGCCCCCCGCCTCCACAACGACCATGTCCAGATCTGTGGCTCACCATTCTTGACGAGCTGAGTTGGGAGTCGTGACGGCCCTCTTTGACAGTCGTCGCCTTGGGTGACGTTGGGCCATTCTTGTGCGCGGGTTGCTTCCTGTTGCACAACGACATTGTTGAAAACGTTCCTGTTTTGGGGCTTTTAGGGGCAGGTACACCTGCTGGGTTGGAGGTGTTGGCGCTTTGTAGGGGCTGCCGTGGCAACATTACTGCTGCCACACGGCCTTCCGGCATGCTTGATGTAACTTGAACCCCTCAAGCGACGATGTATTGGCGCGTAGTCTTTTGGTAGCTTGGGATTGGGGAACAATTGTATGCCACGAAAAGGACCAAAACAGGAATAGACAAGTTTCCTAACCTCCGTTTTCAATGCGTGCAGTGGCTGATTAACTGGCAGACGATCGAGTTGTGCTGTGGAGAACACAGTACCTGCGCAGGTGCTGTGATTCATGAGCACTGGGGGTCCCTCTCCAGGGTGGTCACAAAGTCAGGTCGTCCAGTGCGACATCTGGTTGGCCACCACCGCAAGGCGTGCGGCACTTGCGCTGAACGGCGACACCACAAAGGGAAGAGACCAGCTGTCATTTGCGCGGAATTTTAACGCTAGCGTCGTTCCCGAAGGGACGCCTCGTTCCAACCAGCCTTGCCACATAACAAGTTGCATCCGCAACGCGAAGCTGGTCGCCACAGGGCCGGCAAAAGTGTGTCCTCCGCTTTGGCGGATTCTTGGACGGATTCCGCGCACTTTTCCGTTCAACCGCCCTTTGGGCTCGCCCCGTCCCCATCAAACCCCGTCATTGTCCATAATGCCCACCGGCCGATCGACACCTGTCCAATCACCGTCCAACCTCTTCAAATAGCCACCCGCTCCACCACCACCACCCTGCACCACCGCCCACCATCTTTTGCCGCCAACCGCCCCTCCCCCTTTGAAGCCCACAGGAGGTTAGAAGGCGCAACCAAAGCGCGGCGCGGCGATCCAGGCGGCCCGCATCTTGCCTGGCACCGCCGCCCACCCACCTCCTCCAGTCCCCGGCCGCCATGAGCTACGGCAACACTGGCTATGGCTACTCGCGCTATACGGACTCATCCTCGTACAGGGACCGCACGGGGATTGGCTCCAGGGCGTATGGAGGGGGGGGCGGATATGGCGGCGGGGGCTACGGTGGCGATCGGGATCGGTACAGGGGGCGGGACAGCCTGGACGACATCCGGCTGGACAAGCAGGACTTCAGCAACCTGCCGCCCTTCGAGAAGAATTTCTATCACGAGCACCCCACGGTGTCGGCGCGCAGCGCGGAGGAGGTGGAGATGTACCGGCGGATGAAGCAGATCCATGTGTCTGGGGAGGACGTGCCGAAGCCCGTGCAGACCTTCGCGGAGGCGAGCTTCCCGAGTGAGTGTGTGTGTGGGCGCCTGGCGGGCGCAGCGGAAATTGTGGAGGGACACACGGGCTCTGCTGTTGCCCTGGCTGGGGGCTCAGGCTGCCAGGGTGAATGCTGTGGGCGGCTGTGGGCGCGGGGGAGGGGACGCGACGATGTTTGGGCGAAGGGCTTTCCTGCGAAGAGCGCTTCGGGCTCGCCGTGGCTGCTCTGAACCGGTTGCCCGGGCCAGAACAGCGCGCGTGTTGCAATGACAGCGGCGCGTGCCGCACTTGAGGCCAAGGCTGGGGTGGGCCGTGCGGTCCTTGGGCGGGCAGCCTAGGGTAACCTTTGCCGACGGTGGTGTGGGCAGGATCGCCCGGGCCCTTGGCTGTGTCGCGGCCTTGTTGGTGACGGCGCTGGCCCTGGCATGCTTGCGCGGGTTGCTGGTGGCGTGAGCAGTGGCTGCTGGGGTGCGGGGTCGAAGATGCTCGTGTTGGGGCAGTGTTCGCGATCGCGCGGTTGGGTGGTTTGGTTCTTCTGTTGTTCCTGACCAGGGTCTCTGCTCAGAAGCTCTTTGGTTGTGGGGCGTGCTGCGAGCGCGTCTGGGACAACACACGGCTGTGGGACAGAGAGCGCACTGTCCGTGTGCGCCTTGGCCAGCTGGGAGCCTGCTTCTCTGTGCCAGGGACGCAGGCGGCGATCGCTGTATCATGCACTGCTACCCAGCTTGGCTATGTGGCTGTGTGCTGTGTGGCTGTGCAGAATCCTACCCAGTTGGAAGCGCTGCTTGGCAGACGATGTGCCTGAGTGTACCTTCCCCTGGTGTCTTTTTTGACAGGCTATGTCCTCTCTGAGGTGACGAAGGCAGGCTTTCGGGAACCCACATCCATCCAGTCCCAGGGCTGGCCCATGGCCCTTATGGGAAGGGACATGGTGGGTCTTGCGGAGACTGGATCTGGCAAGACACTTGCATACCTGCTCCCTGCCATCGTCCACATAAACGCCCGGCCATACCTACGTAAGTCCAACCCCTGCATCGCATCTTGCTTACAACATCAGCTCTCTGTCTTCCCTGATATGCTGTTTGATTTGTGGGTTCCCACCTCTTTAGGGTACCCTAGCCTGAGGCGCATGTGCCACCCTTTTTTGAATGTCCAGAACCTGGCGATGGCCCCATCGTGCTCATGTTGGCCCCAACCCGAGAGCTGGCAGTCCAGATCCAGGTGGAGTGCCAGAAATTTGGGTCATCTTCCAAGATCAAGAACACGTGTGTGTATGGAGGCTCACCAAAAGGTCCTCAGATCCGCGAGCTGAAGGCTGGGGTGGAGATCGTGATTGCGACACCAGGTCGCCTCATTGACATGCTGGAGGGCAGGCACACTAACCTGCGGAGGGTCACATATCTAGTGCTCGACGAGGCCGACAGAATGTTAGATATGGGTTTTGAACCCCAGATTCGGAAAATTATTGCACAGGTATGCGTTTTTCCTTTTCCAACCGCATGGTTGGGACAGCAGGGCGTTCTTGTCACTACATTGCTGCAACAGCAGAACAAGTGTGGTGTGCTTTGCCACTGGAAGGCTGTCAAAAATCACTTGATTACCGCCTGCTGCGCGCTGCGCGGTGCAGAATGGAACTTTCTCTGCCTTAGTGCCACGTTCAGTTACCTAACTTGCCATGTATGCCCAAAGGGCTGGATGTACTGTTCTTGATTGTTTTGCCTGCAGGCGTGTTGTCTGTATTGCCCCGGTCCATATGTTGTTTGTTGCTTCTACAATGCAACTGATGAACTTCACCGACTTGCAGATTCGCCCCGATCGACAAACTTTGCTGTGGAGTGCCACGTGGCCAAAGGATGTTCAGACGATCGCAAGGGAGTTCCTCAAAAGTCCATACCAGGTACTGCGGGGTTTCCACTTTTTGATGCAGTCTTTGATCGCTCCTGGATGTTAGTGAGCAGTGCAGCAGCACCTTGTAGCAGAACTGGCCACAGACAGACATCCACTCTTTGAAAGGCTGACCAAACCTGCTAATGTGTGGTGTTGCAGCAAGTCATTATTGGCTCGCCTGACCTGAAGGCCAACCACAACATCACACAGCACTTTGAGTTCATAACCGATCAAGAGAAATATGGCAAGCTGCAGAAGTTGCTTGAGAGGGAAATGGACGGCAACAAGATTCTTATTTTCTGTGAAACCAAGAGGGGATGCGATGCGGTGCGTGTGCTTGCCTCTGGGTGCCTGGCCTGGGTCCTTCTGTGCCTTGTTTGTTCTGAAATGCAGTGTGAGGCTGGGACTTGACCTTGGCTGTGATAGCGCATTTTGTCCACATTTGCATTCCTATGCCTCAGTCTTTTCCGCCTCCACGAGAAAGTACAAGGCCATATTTTCAATCCCAGACATGGGGCCAGTAGCCAGCTTCCTCTGACAATAGGTGTGGTGTGGGGGTTAAGGGTGGGGTGGAAGGGTTTTGGGGTGGTGTGGTGTTTGGGTGTTTGTGTGTTGGGTATTTGCTACAGCTGGGAGATGTGGCCACTTCACTATGCTGTATTGTTCATTGGGGACCTTGCTGTGGACTTGTGCCTTTGATCACGTTTGTCGCACACAGCAATCTTGTTGTAGTTTTAATGCTCAAGGTTTAGAAGTGTCTGCCATCGCATAGGTCACAAGGCAATTGAGGATGGATGGGTGGCCAGCACTGTCGATTCATGGGGACAAGAGCCAGCAAGAGCGAGAATGGGTGCTGCAGGTGAGATTGGTGTTTCGTTTTTTTACGTTGAATTCCTCTTGAAGCTCTTGAGGCTAAGACAAGCCCATGTTTACCTTCGGCTCCCTTGCAATCAAGGCAACAGCTACAAAATTCATGAATGACAGGCAACAAGGCATGATGTGTGGCACGTCTTTGCCCTTTGTGCTTCTTTGATGGCTGTTGTTGCAGAAGCGGCGATGCCTTCGGTGTGGAGATTTCAGGGTGGTTTTCATCGAGGTGTGGAAGGTCAAGCCAATGACCCCTGTACCTTTGAAAGTGCCAGAGTGCGCAGCCAACGATATGCCAGCCGACTGCCTGAGCTTTTCAGCAGCTGGGCTCGTTGTATGCTGCATGTGTACCATGTTGGATGTTGACATTGCACGCTGTGGTTTTCCGAACAGGAGTTCAAGTCTGGCAAGAATCCAGTCATGCTTGCTACGGACGTGGCTGCACGTGGACTTGGTATGATCCTCACTTGAGTTCTGTTGTTTTGAGTATCTTTGCCCACCCCAAACTCCTGCTGGCTTTCGTTTTGTGCACAGAGGGGTTCACTGAAAGTAGCCCCTATCCTGGGCAGCGATCCGCCCTATCCCACTATTTCCTTTTCCACATTTCAGTACAGGATAGGGACTCTCTGGCAATGCCTTGGGAGTCAACACACACAACGATCAGTGCACAACCAGCCCGAGCTGGTTGATGGCTGATTCCGTTCGATGGCCCCTCTCTGGTCCCGGCGACCCAAACACGAAATCTCGCCGCCGTTGAAACACGGTGTGGCGACGGGTTCGCCGAGGACAGACGATGCCACACACGCACCACCATTCTGAGTGGTCTCGGCGTTGCAAAGCCGAAGGCGGGGGCAGCATGGCTGGCCAGCATCCTCGTATGCAATGTATGTTGCGTTACGATGGCGGCTGGGCGGCCTGGTGCTGGTGGCCCTTTCGGCCATTGAAGCCCCCGCGGTGCTGTGGGAGTTGTTGCGGTGTTGGTCCTCCTGAGGCAAGGCCAAGAGGAGTGGCACGCGGCCAGCCGACGCGCCCCACGTTCCACCCTATGTCGCACCCAGTCAAGAGGCGGTCTGCCTCTTGAAATCCCTCGAGGTAGGGACTGGTGTGTGGTGCATCGCTTGGGGGTATGTGGGTTTTTTGCTGTCTGTATGAGGGTGGTACTGTGGTTGGTGCCTTTTCTGTGCTGGTCGTGTGGGTCCCAGCTGCCCACTCTTCTGTCCCCGCAGAATGCGAACAAATTCCCATCAGTTGTGTCGCACAGTATGGCCACACAGTCATGGGCTGGACATTCGTTCATACATGTCTCCGTGCTGGCACAGTAGTGGCTTTGTGTGTTTTTCTTGGGACATTCTCACCCCCCCCTTTATAATGCCTTTGCTGCAGATGTCAAAGACATCAAATGCGTGTGCAACTATGACATGCCAGCCACCGCAGAAGACTATGTGCACCGCATTGGCCGAACTGGACGAGCGGGAGCACATGGGATCGCAATGTCATTTGTGACGGGCAACAATGGCAGGATTGCAAGGCAGGTCATCAATGTGCTTGAGGAAGCCAAGCAGATAGTGCCAGAACAGTTGAGGAGGATGGCCACACAGTGCAGGGGAGATTCAGGTGAGGAGCTTGGCAATGGCAGCTGTTGGAGTACATTGTTGTTTCTCAGCTGACCTGTCTTGGAATTCATGACCAACATCTGTTTATGCAGAATCACAGGGTTAGTATTATTTTGCAGTGTGCTACCCCCAGTACCATGCCAGTTTGTGTTGCAAAGTGCTTTGTCTGATATGGGCTGTGGGAATTCTTGCAAGACAATCATGTCCGTGTATGTACACATAGCAAGAGTGTGCGGAACGTTGGTAGAGTACCATTGCTGTGAGCATCAGTTTAGGGAAACACGGTTTACTGTTCCCTGTGATCAGAACTGAATCTGGATTTTGTTTTCTCAGTTGGTTTCCGCGCCCGAGGCCGTCCTGGGGGTGGTGGCGGTGGCTATGGTGCTCCGAGGGGCCGCACAGGTGCAAATGCCGTTCCTGTCACCAGCAGGCGCTTCTGAGCTGTGAGCTGGCGCTGTGGCACGGGGCGCTGCCAGAATTGCCAGGGGGACCAATAACATGTTTGGGTGGGCGCTTGCAGGTTTCAGGATGTACCATGGGGATTTCATTGGGGGCCAGTGGTGGTGCATGTATCTGTTGAATTCGTCGTTCACTATGGTGTTTGGCAAGTCATTTGCAAGGTACATCCTGACCTGCAGTATCTTGTGGGGGAGGGGTGGGGGGAAACAGAATGGGCTAGTTGGGGCTTTCCCTGGTATCTTCTTGAGTCAGCAGCTTGATGTGTCCCTGACACTGATCCCCACAGTTGGAGGAGCGTCTCGTCAGGAGATAGTGACATACCCACACAGCCCGAGAGGCGGATTTATGATGTGCTGTATGCCGTTCCTTGCCATTCGCCCATGGACGCCAGTCCCTGTCGCCTTGCACTGTTGAAGCCCACTTGGTTGTGATTCGTTATCATGGTGGTCCGTGGTGGACGCCTTGCGGGGCCTGTGGCGCTTACTGTCGACCCAGTGGCAGCACTCCCGTGATCGAGAACGGGACGCGCATGTGTACGCGGACGCGGGTGCGAGTTGAATGAATGAGAGGTCGGAGGAAATTTGTGGGAGGACGGGCGGAGGTCACTGTAATGCAATGGCATTAAGTTACTTTGTTTGAAGGGATGCGAAAGCTTGGTGTGGATCAGCTTCAGAGCTGCTGTGCCCCTGCGAAGGGGGCCTTGTCGTTGCCTGGAATCCCACGATGCAAGTACGCAAGCTGTGGCGGCGCTGGCGCCATGTTGGCTGACGAAATTGGGTCCAGTTGAGGACTAAGTAACCATCATGTGTTTTGTGGTGTATCAATCTGAGGAGACCGTCGCACTTCATTCTTGGCCATTGTTTCACTTCAACCCCTAATTGGACACACTGCAAAGTGTGGGTGCTCCAAAGGAGCCGAATGCAATGGTGCCTCGCTCTGGAACAACCAGTTGAGCAGCAAGGCAGGAAGTACAAGCTTTTCGAGGCGGAGAGGTCGCAATGACTGCTCATATCGGCATGGGAAACGTCGAAAGGCTTGTCATTTCTTGAGTGGAACGCTTCTGGACTTCCAAAAAGAGGACTATGCGTACTTGACAGTGGGCAGCTGCGTTGTAGCAAAGAAAGCATTCCATGGTCACCCCCTGCCTTGGATAGCCAGACCAAACCGCATTTGAGGCAGGGGGATGAAGCAACCGCAATAGAGTCGCAGCGAGAAACGATGCTGAGAAGCTGCGAGTGGCGCTGTTGCGAAATGAGGCTGGTTGGCGTCTGTCGAAACCGTCCTGTCGATCCCTTAGTCATGGGCCCGAACCGAACCCCTTCCGATCCACAATTTTCCCAACTAAGTCATGTACTTAACACTGCTTTGTTTCACGTCATGATGCAATGTATCGGTCTGTGTACCGAGCGGCGGGGCCCGTGGACAGATAAGGTGCTTCCAGACAGGCGCGCAGTGCAAGCGCGCAGGGTGCCATCCAAGTCGCGCGCGAAACTCGTAGCCAAACTTTGGCACCGCTCGTCAGATGGCGGATGATCCCGTGGAGGAGCCCCCGATGCGCGTCCTCGATGAAGAGGACAGCGCCTTCCTTAAAAGTTACGGCCTCGGTCCGTACGCGGTGTCGAGCAAGAAGACGGAGACTGACATCCAGGACATACTGGAGCGGGTCAGCAACCTCAGCGGGATCAAGGAGTCCCAGCCGACGGGACCTCGTGTCGGACAAGCAAATGATGCAGGAGCAGCCTTTGCAGGTGTGAGCCGAGGGAGCCCAATTCTGTCCGCTGAAGCAGGCTGTCTTGGATCGTCCCTGCTAATCATTCAAGGCAGACTCAGAAAAGAGTCCTTCCTTGGACTACACTTAATGTTTGCACACACTGCAGATGAAACAACAACAGAATTGTAAATTTCAAATCTGAATGGCCTAAAGAGCCTCATATGCTTACTGTCGTGATTTTTTGTTGTTACCCCCTACCCCTTTTCCGGTCAAGGGCCCCTTGACTCTCGGGCGTTCACTGCCAGCTGTCCTCTGACGTGGCCGGTACTGTGCTTCGCCCTGTC
Organism: Ostreobium quekettii; assembly: GCA_905146915.1. NCBI lineage: Eukaryota > Viridiplantae > Chlorophyta > Ulvophyceae > Bryopsidales > Ostreobiaceae > Ostreobium > Ostreobium quekettii. Next base: position 33,589 of record CAJHUC010000287.1, read on the forward strand.
GGAATAATTGGCTGTCACCCACACACGATCAACAAAACCTTCTGATGTACGGCAGCCCGACACAACCACCTTGCTGCCTGCTCCCACTCGAATCGATTGATAGCGCGGCGATCCGATGTTCACTGCCCCGCCCAACGCACGGGCCTGGGCTCGCTGCCACACTAACGCCTAGCACCCCGCCGCGCCGCCACGTCTGGGCGCTCCAAGCCATCTCAGGCTGGCCTCAGTCCTGCTTCAAGCGCGCAACAGGCAAGCCGTCCTCCCACAAAGCGATGGCGGAGATTTCGTTGAAGATGTCCAAGTCCAGATGACCGTTGGGCCAATTCCCGCCGGCCCCCGCAAGCTCGCCGCGTTTCTGCTTGAGGAGCGTCGCGTTCAAGATGGAGGCCTCGACGTCAGAAGCAAGTGGGTCGCCGGCCAGCGCTGGGCCAGTGCTACAGTGAGCTCGAGCGCCGTCGCTATCGCAGTTGTGCTTGCGGCGACCTCATTCTGTGTTTGTTGCGGCAATCGTGCCACCTGGGATCAAGTCCCAGCAAACAAAAATGGGCTTTCCCTTCAGCCGCAGGCAGTTGTCCTCTTGCCTCGCGCTCCCACTTTCTCAAATGTTGCCTGACAGCCTCCACGCCTACGGCCATCGCTCGCAAAAGCAAAACAATTTTCACACTCCCAAGATTGGCTGCCTGCCCCGGAAATGGCTGTCTGCCGTCCTGAAAGACAGGGCCAACGGTCGCGAGACGTTTGTGCGGTCCCTTGAGCCTCGATCGCCGTGGAAATCCCCGCGTTTTGCCTTGGAAAGCCGTAGATACTGCACCGCATGTGTGGCAATCATCGGTCTGACGTCGCGAAGCCGACTGGATCTTGCAGCAGGGCTTGGGCGAGCCAGCCGCACCGCCTGGCCGTTCGCCCAGCGCCGTAGCCCTTCTCGCCTCGCCCCGCCCCCTGTGGCAGATCGGCCTGCTCCGGTTTCCTCCCGTGTTTGCGGCTCGGGGGCTGACTCATCGAAACGCAGCATTCGCAGAACAGTATGTCCGGCAGGCATTAGGACAACAACTGGACGGTTAACGGCGTCTTCAATGTCATGAAAACAGAAAGCCAACAAATAGTCTCAGAGATGTTCCGCGCGTGCGCGTCTGTCCTGACCAACGTCCTGTGCAACGAGCTTCCCACTGGTCACTGGTAACGGGCAGCCCGAAATGCTACCACAAAGTGAAGCCCAAACATCTACACAAAATGCAGCATGTGCCAGATCCTGCCGTTTCCCCCTTTCAACGTCCCTGTTTGCACCAATTAGCTCATAACCAATCGGTTATGAGCTTGCAAATTGCGTATCTCCCACAAAGTTTTCTCAGATTTTGCGTTGGAGAATGTATTTTTGTAATTTTTCGTTTCTCACCTCTCTCGCTTACAGTACGATGACTTGAAACTGCAATCCGTACTCGATGAAATCGCAACCTGCGAGCATGATCAGGTCTGTCAGCAGTGGACTCTTGAAGGTGCTGAATGCTGAAATGTTGCTGGCGTTCCTCATGAGCAGATCAATTTTTGGGTTTGATGGTGACCATGCCAATCGACGTTCCCTTCAGTTTTTTCCCCACTTTTGACGGATGGATAGCCCAGCGAATGCAGGCGTACACTGTTAAAGTACATGCCCCTTAGTGATCGCCCCGAAGGACCCATAGATCACAGGCTGAACTTAATCTTCGCTCCATTGAAACTCCCATTGCTTTGAGAGTTCTAGATCACCACATTGAACTGAACAAATAACCCATTGCTTAAATTGATGATCAATCATAATCAACATCGTCAAGAAATCAATCCTGATTGAACAACATCACGTCACTTCAAATGCTCAGTCCACATGCATCACCCTTTCAACCCAACATGTCCAACCATTACACATGACTTGAGATGTCCAAACAACATTTGTTATCACTTTTCCACCTCTTGCCAAATGCAATGTTGCCCTTTGCACCACACCTTGCTCTGAATCCAAAGATCCATCATCCGACAATTCAATTTTGATCCCTTTGATCCTCCTTATCCACACTGGATCACTTCATAATATTCTACAAATCCGCCAGATGAATCTCCACCCTTGCCTGAACAAGTTTGCTCATGGGGCCCTAGTCCGAATTCGGACTCCTTCTTGGTGCTCCAGTACTTAAGGTCTTCTAGGAGAAGGCCCTATTGGGCCCCCGGGCCCAAGAACGAAGAGGTGCGGGCGGTTGGCACTATTGTCAAATGGACCAGCGGCCCCTCCTTTTATCCTCCGCCTCTGCCCCATAACACCACTCCCTAACACTATCACAACATCCCTTTCACCACAATACCCCATGTCTTATCCCATAGAACTTTCCCTTACACCATTTCCTTCTAAATACACTTCATATTGAACTACCCTGTTCCAACGCCCTACCACACTGCGAACTCACACATTGCACCTATAACATTCCCCCTTCCCGTCAGAATCCACCACACTCGCCAGAATTCAACATATGCATTTCCTAGTGACAATATCCCATCATGCCATCACCATTTTCCTTTATCCCATGCACAGCACCAGCCACCGGCATACTTTACACTCTATTGCACTTGCCACACAACTCTCACGGCGCCCACAGCATCCCACAGCCCTCACACACGCTGCCAAGGGTGGCAGAATGGTGACACGCTCAACATCACCCATCACACTATTGCCACCACCCTTATATAATGCACATTGTTGCGCACCCTATTGGGTGCGCCCCAGGACCTGCCCACGAGGGGCACGCGGAGAGCGAGCAGGGAACTCAATCAGAATGTTACATTGGAAGCGTGAACCACAAATATAGTCAGGTGTTCATTTACTCCAAACAACAGCAAATCAAATTATAGACACACTATCCCCTAGTGTATCTAGTAAACCCAATTCTCACCCCAATATCTGAGTACAACATAATGAAGTGAAATCTCCAGTAAGACTGGATCCACCAGAATTCACAACATCACTTCCCCCCATAAGAAAGTGGCTGTCCCGAGACACGGAGCAAGTGAAGTAAAGAAAAACCCGACAAAACCCATGATATACAAAGGCCAAACAGAAACAAGGCCCCCGGCACCAACGATGTGCTCATGTACGGCCGGTACGGTGGCTCAGTTGCAACCTGTAGATCCAAGTCCGGTTTGGCGTGCCGAACGCGATTACCCCCGAGACGTAAGACCCCATCACCAACTGTAACCATCCCACCGCATCAACGGCCGGCACGCGGAACTCCCCGGCGACACCATCACTTGTTCTGTTTTCCTTTTGTTTTCCGGGATCGCTTTGGCTCAGATGCAGCGACCCGGCGCAGGTAATCCTCTAGGAGGGAGGAAGCATTACGGAGATGCAATTCAGGCTCCCAGGAAGCCTCAGTCACTGGATGACCTTTCCAGAGGACCTGATAGAGGCGCCGGGCTCCTGTGCCCTTATGCCTCAGAATCGCCTCCACCTCATACTCCTCCTCTCCATCAACCAATATCGGGGGAGGTGGCTTCTCCACCCGTGCGAACCTCTCTAAACGGACATGTCTCCGCAAGTTGGAGACATGGAAGACTGGATGAATCTTCCAACCTGAGGGAAGACGCAACTCGTAAGCCACTGAAGAAATCACTCTGACTACCGGAAAGGGACCGACCCAGCGTCGTCTGATTTTTGACGGAAGATGCTGGTCGATACTCAGATTCCGCGTGGCCAGTAATACCTCATCACCAACCTCATAACTCTCATCCCAACGCGACTTATTCGCCTGATACTGAGCACGGCGTTGCGCGTGGGCAAGTTTGGCTTGTGCTTCCTCCAGGGCAGTCTTCATCCGTTCCACCATCTGTTGTACAGCTTCTACTCGGGAGGTTCCATGTCCTTGTAATATCGATGTAGGCAAAATTGGATGGTCTCCCGAGTTAAGGAAAAACGGTGAATAACCCGTGGCCACATTTTCAGCGTTGTTCGCGGCGAATTCCGCTAACGGCAATTGCTTCACCCAGTATTGTGGATCTCGTTCAACGTACGGTCGTAGGAAGTTTTCCAGCGTTTGTATGGCCCTCTCACTCTGACCATCCGTCTGAGGATGAAACGCTGTACTAAACCGGAGATCAGTGCCCAGTAGGTCAAACAGACCTTTCCAGAATTTACTGGTAAATCTCGGATCTCGGTCAGATATAATAACTTCCGGTAGACCGTGTAGATGGAAGACATGGTCAACAAACAACCGGGCATATTCCATGGCTGTTACTTCTTTTCTGCATGGGGCAAAGTGAACCATTTTGGTGTAACGGTCCACAAATACTGCTATAGCAGTATAGCCATCCGATTCTGGTAAATCAGTGACCAGATCGGTTGTCACCTGAGCCCATTTCCTTGAGGGAATTTCTAAGGGCTGCAGAAGACCGGCTTTGACCCTATTATCCGACTTCATCTGCTGACAGGTCGGACAACTCCTGACGTATGAAGTAACATCTCCTCTGAGTCCATGCTAATGGAATTGCCTGTCCACTTGTTCCAACGTTCTGCGTATGCCCACGTGTCCAGCAGTGGGATTATCATGGCATTCCCTCAATATGTTCTGACGCAAGGATGCGGGTACAACGATCTTCACTTGACCATGCTTCTTTATCCCGATCAATCCACTGGGTATCAACAAGTAGTCATCCGCTTTTTGACTTTGCCGTAAAGTGCTCAACACTGTCCCCAGACGTGGATCCGCCTCATATGCTGTGATCCATCTGTGGCACTCCTCCTGATCCATCTCCATGTGAGCTGTCACGGTAAAGAGGGAACCGGTATTCTCTATCTCGTGTTCTGCCGGTTCCACTATACTCCTCTGACTCCTACTCAGAGCATCGGCGATAATGTTTGCTTTCCCAGGATGGTACTTGATCATGGGATTGATCGACTGAAGCAACCCCAATCGCATCCACCTGGTCTGCACCCGGGTAAGCACTAGCTGGTCCATAATGCGGTTTAACGTTTGGTGGTCTGTCAGAATGACCACCCCGCCAGGACAGCCCTCCACATAATGTCGCCAGCTCTGTAAGCAGTACGCCATTGCAGCCAGTTCGCGTTCATAAGCCGAATACCTCTGTTCTGTCGGCTTGAGTCGTCTACTCAGAAACGCGACTGGTCCCAAGCCATCTCCCTGATCCTGTAATAATGTACCTCCCGCACCTGTGCCCGAGGCATCGGTGAAAATCGTATACGGGAGTTTAGGATCTGGGAAAATCAGAATTGGCGCACGACAGAAAGCCTCTTTCATGGCAGCAAACGCGTTTTTCTGATATGGGCCCCATTGCCATGCCATCTCCTTCTTCGTGAGATCAGTCATAGGCCCGGCAATGTCACTGTAATTCCGAATGTACCTCCGGTAATAATTCGTGAACCCCAAGAACGAACGAATGTCTGTTACGTTTTGGGGTGTGGCCCAATCGCGTATTGCCTGTAGTTTGACCTCTGTCGGGGTCAGTCCTCCACCACAAATCTGGTGTCCGAGGAACTCCACTGAATCCTTGACAAACTCACATTTTGAAGCTTTTGCAAAGAGTCAATGTTCCCGCAATTTCTGCAGCACTTGGCGCATGTGTTCAGTATGCTGGTCTAACGTGGCAGAATATATCAAAATATCATCCAAGAAAACAAGGATGAATCGGTCGAGATACTCTCCTAGGAGATCGTTCATCATGTTCATAAACTGCGCTGGGGCATTGGTAACACCGAAGGGCATCACCAAATACTCGAATAGACCCCAGCGAGTTTTGAATGCCGTCTTCTGAACGTCTCCTTCTCGCACCGGTATCTGCCAGTAACCAGATTTCAAATCGATTTTACTGAACACTTTTGAACCGCCCAGACGATCAAATAACTCCTCCGGTAACGGGAGGGGATATTGATTCCGGATCGTCTTTTTGTTCAGCCAGCGGTAATCCACACAAAACCGCAAGCTTCCGTCCTTTTTAGGAACGAATAGGACGGGTGCGCCGTACGGGGATTCGGAAGGGCGAATAAACTTATGCTCGAGCAGCATTTCAATCTGCTTCTTCGCCTCTGCTAACTCGAGCGGGCTCAGTTTGTATAGGGGCCGATGGACTGGAGTCCAGCGTCCACCCTCGTATGGTTTGAATGGTGACACGTAGCGCAAGCTCTTGGACATTCTTGCAGAGTGCATGCATGCTACGCCGCTGCAGTGCAATCAAAACGCTGCACAACCATCTGCATTACTGTCAGCATTCCACCTGCGCTGGCAGCGCAGGAAGCCCAATGCTCATCCTCCAAATCTATCTTAAACTGGTGCCCCTTTCGTACAGGTGGAAGCCCAACCGGTAATTCATCCGGAAAGACGTCGGAATACTCCTTGAGAATTCCCTTCAACTGATCAGGGAGATCCTCTCGCTGCAATTGCGATGAGTACAAGTCCGATTGGGTCTTCCCCTCACGTTTGTCCACTGGTTCCGTCACCTTCCGAATCATCCCCATAAAAGCCCGTGTTTGAGGCTTTTTCCTCAGTAATCGACTCATTTGTTTAGCACTGATCATGGTCACCAATTCCTCTGATGGTACCCTTTTTTGTGTGGCAAGGGGTAGTTCAATCCACTTTTGTCCTTGCTTGACAGTTACTACCCCGCGAGTCCAATCGATGTGGGGATTCTCCTTCTGTAACCAGGGGATACCCAAAATCATAGGTTTTTGCAGACCAGGGAATACTTTCGCCTGGACTGTTTCCCGATATCCACCACATTTGAAGCGCAACTGGACTTTGCCTTCTGTTTGGGTTTTGGTACCATCAGCCATGATCAGCGTATCAGGAAGGGGATCCTCCTCCACTTTCACCTTATGAGCTGCACACACCTGAGCGGAAATGTAATTTCCGGTCGATCCAGAATCGATCAGGAACCTCCATGTTTTCCTGCCGATACGACCGATTAACTCAAGTGTTCTCAGGTGCGCTCGCCCACATTGGCTGGCACCAAATACCGCAATGCCAGTCTGTGGTCTCTCCTTGGTTACTTCCCCTGTGGAACTGTCGGGCGGTGAGTCTGCCACTCTGCAATACTCCCGCCGACCTGCCTGTTTCCGTTCGGTCAGATCCGACCCCGCGCCTGCCACTGGAGGTGGGGAAGCTGGCGCTTGTCGCTATTGTTCCACAGGTTTAGGAAGCACTTGAGGATCCCTTTTCTTTTCCCCAATTAAATGGTTCCCCGTCTGGCTCTCGTTATTTCCCTCGTTCAACTCTGCGGGTTCACCCTGGTGTGGCACAGGTATGGGCAAGTGCGACCAGGCTAGGCGTTTCCCTGCTTTTTCGCCTGCATTCCACACTTTTTCTGCATTTCCTGCCAGATTGGACACTGGCGGAATGTGTGGTCTCCGCCACAGGAGAAGCAGTGCACTTTTTTGCTGGGAAGCCTCTTTGTCCTGTTTCTTCCCCTTTTTGCCCTTGCCTTTGCCTTTTCCTCTCTGTTGTCCCTGACTCTGGACAGCGTTCACCTGGCTGGGCCCCGCAAGTTGAGGTTGAGCCTCAACAGAGTGGGCAGTCCCTTTCTTACCCTTCTGCCCGCTCTGCGACTTCTGCTGATTCCCCCGCGACGTATCAGCAGTCCCCCTGTACATTTCCATCCAGAGGGCCATGCGTTTGGCAGCCTCCAGATCGCCTTGTACGTGCGCCCCAACGTGTTCTTGCAGATGAGGCGTCAGACCGCTCATAAAGGTGCTGAATGCCTCTTCCGCGGTCATCCCCGGCAGCCTACATTGTAATTCTTGAAATTTCTGAATGTAGGTGGCCACCTTTCCCGTCTGTCGGAGTGCCCGAAGGGTTTTGCGGGCCTCCTCCATCTCTGTGACGGGTTCGAATGCAGCAATCATTGCGGTGGTAAAGTCTGTCCAGTCCAGAAAACGCGGTCGCTGATTCCTCTCGATTGATACCAGCGCTGCATTCATCCATGCACTGGCTGCCCCCTCAACTCGCATCGCCACTATATCCAACCAGTCAGTCTGGGGGTACTTCATGAGCCGCATGTAACGCTCCATGTGGCTCAACCAGACACAGACACCAGGACGACGTCCGCCACCGTATCGAGGAGGGGCGTCCAATTTCATTTGGCCCACTCCCACAGTAACTGCTGCATCGACAATGTCACCACCTCCACTGGTTCCAGCTGCCGCAGGATGGGTGTCCTCTGTTCCCATATGGGACACCATACGTGTAGCGGGAACTACCCGGGAATGCGAAGTATGTTCGGGCTCGGCTCCCAACGTATACCCAATCAGCGGGGGTTTTTGGGGTTTCAAGGACTCCGGTGAGCCCTTGGGTACAGTGTGACCCATTGGAGAGGTAACAGAATCCCCCAGTAAGGGTCGGTATGATGGCTCAGGTACTGACTCCTCATACAGCGTGTGAGGGAGTCGATCTGCAGGAGAGACGGTATCTGACACAGATTTCTGCTCCTCTGTCACCAACGCATGAACCTGTGTCTCCATGTCCTCCATAGAGGCCATGATAACGGCCTGACGCTCAGTCATCTCCGCTATCCGCTCACGGAGCCACTCATGATCACGCTCCGTTTGCGTCGCGAGCTGTACAATACGCGCGTCGATTGAGTCAGTGGACTGCTGGCTCATTGTGAGGATACGGTCTATGTCCTTTCCCCACCCCTCAGACATTCCCGTCATCTGGGAACTCATTTTGCACAGAGCCTCCTGCAATGGCTTCTGCGTCTCAGGGATCAACGCACGCAGACGGGTCAGGTCGTTATTCAGGTCTTTTCTATAGTTCTGCACCTCAGCCAACAATTCCCCCTTGGAGACCTGCATTTCCCGTTTCAGGGATCGTATCTCATGTCCCTGCCTCTCAATCTCCCC